>CANTUR010000081.1:1657500-1681752 GCA_947683625.1 Mallotus nudiflorus | reverse complement strand
CTCTAGTTTTGAATGATCAAGCATCATATGCATGTTATTGTATGTTTATGTTCATGATTAAATCTTTTGATTTTAAGTATAGTGATTTGTGTAAATTTTATGATTTGAGTAGAGTAGATATGGATATGGCTGATTTTAAGAGCTTTAAATAATATATATTAGTGGGAACTTGATTAGTGGAAGTGAGTTATTGGTTTCTCTGTAGGACTCCGTTTTTTACAAAGCAGGGTTACTCTATTTTTCAGTGTTTTCAGGCCCCTAACTCTGTCATTTTAACTCAATTTTCAGTATGAATATAATTTTATATGTTTTTTTATCATATGTTAAAATTTCAACACAAAATACGTTCATTTTTTTGGGCAAATAAATTGATTTCCAAGGCTGATGCAGTAGGTGATTCTGCAGGGGCTGATTCTGAAATCTGAGTATTTGAGACCCTTATCTCTCTCATTTTGACCCATTTTTGGTATGAAGACACATTTATATGTTGTTTATCATGTGGTAAAATTTCATGATGAAATACATTTTTTTGGTTGGGTAAGTAAATTTATTTTCAAGGTTGCTGCAGTAGCAAATTCTGCGGAGGCTGGTTTTGGAATTTGTGTATTTAAGGCTCTTAAACTTGGTATTTTGACCTGATTTTTAGGTACATATACTTCAATATGTTGAATATATATCTGCAAAATTTCATGTTAAAATTCAATCATTAGGTTAGTCAATGAATTTAAGCAATTAGGCTGCTGCAATAGGCAAAATTCTGTGAATGGTGTGAATTGCTTGAATTGCATAACTTGCATCATGAAGCATTACATATGCACTTCATAATCATTCTTGTATTTAGGTTTTGTTTGTAGTTTTGAGGTATGATGTTTGGTATTAGGAGATTATGAAATAAGGGGTAAAGATTTGGAGAGATCAAACCGAGGAGGCTCGGGCGTGTAGTGCTCTTCAAAAGTCCACTTATGTTAGTGTGTTGAACTTGATCTTGGATTTTTGCTTTGATAAGGTGAGTAGATCACTAATTAACAATGTCATAATTACAACTCGATATGTACACATATATATATATATATATATATATATATATATATATATATATATATATATATATATATATATATATATATAATATATATATATATATATATATATATATATATATATATATATATATATATATATATATGTTTTCCCTAAAATTTGGTTTATGTTAAAAATGATATGACTTCTATGAATGAGCTTGGATCCTACTTTGTGAAAGATATTATGATTGCTATTTTGCTACTAAAGTATGGGAGCATGTCTTATATTTTGATAAAGATTTCTAAATAGAAAGTATATATAGATATATTGTCATGACCCAAAACAGGGGCCATGATCGGTGCTAGGGAACGAGAATTCTTTCGAATCCGGAACCCGTAGCAAGCCTAAAAATAAAATAAATCATGCAATAATAACAATAATCATATAATATGCAGCGGAAATAAAAATCATAATATCATGATATTATCCATATCAACTGGATTGAAATCAAATTCATCTCATAGATATATAATCTTTAATACAAATCCAGTTTCAACATAATACATTTCTTTAAATAAAATACATGAAATCCAATACTTTAATTCACAACTACTGCAGTGTCTAGATAAAATAAATAAGACTCAAGTAGACAGTTTACATAAAGAAGCCGGGGCAGAAGAAATCCGGCGTATCGACCTGCTATGAGGTCTGAAGATGTTGACTCTCCTGAAAAATAGTCAACGGAGGGGAGTCAGACCTCACTGAGTGAATTACTATAATATATATACATACACACTAAGTGATAATGCATACAATCAATAGTATATATATAATATGTATATATACAGGCAATTGCACACAGATGCAATAAAATCATTTTATATATTTTATCCGAAAATCATCTTTTATGAAGGATCACATAGAACCCTAGAATATCGCAACCTCAGAATAATAGTGTTAAACAACACTCTGGCCATATAGGCTCACTTATTCCAAATATATCCACTTAATCCATTTGGACAGTAGACTGGCCCCGAGACACTAAGTCAACCGAGCTCCAGCAGTCTGACTGCCAGTGTGATTGGCCCCGAGACACTTGGTCAACCGAGCTTCAGCAATCACACCCACAACCATATCTCACACATATCAATAATCATAATCAAATCAATATCCACAAATAATTTAATAATATAGCCTAAAGCTATAGGCGTACCGGTACGTACTCGGTCCTAGTGCTGCCCACTAGGTAGCACGTTCTATTGATATCCTTCATTAATAATATAAAACATTCATTCACAAATAAATGATGCATGAATTTAAATAAAACAACAATATAAACCATATATATACCGGAAATATACCAAACGTAAACCAGGTATATTTCGAGTATATATACGTCAAATGAACTCAATCAAATCATAAATTAAACTAAAAATATATTTAAAAACATTTTAAATATATTTTATTAATAAAACATGTATATAATTTAATATATACCAAAAATAAACCAAAAATATACTTAAATACAAATCACATTATTTATGCATTTTAATCAAAGTAAAACATATATTTCTAAATCATGCATCCTAAGCATGTATACATAGTACAGTAACTCACCTAGTGTGCTCCACGAGACAGGTCCGACGGGCCTGGTCAACTAGCCCTCGGTCTCGGCGCAACTAAACAAGAAATAAATAATCGACATCAGAATAAACCTAACAGAAATCCTAGAATTCAATCTAGAGTATTTAAATACGGAAACAGAATTAGGGTTCGACTGGATATCACGTTTTACGAGAATTCTATCGAAAATCCGACAGAACCTCCCCTGTAAAACGGACATCTCTCTACTCAAAAGAGTAGAGCCGACCCTGCAAAGAAACACACTTCGAGAAATAGGCTCAACACAAAACCACAACCCCTCGGTCGGACTCCAAACTACAGTCTACCGACCGGGGTCCACAAACACAGAAAAATTCCAGATATACCAAAAATATCCTTAAATCACAGAAATACATTTCATAGGTGGAAATTATATAATTAACCTTAAAACACTGTAAAAATCGATAAAAACTCATTTTATTTGAAAAACCGTATATTATATATATAATTGAAAATAATTCACGAAAAATAGTTTAATTAGTTAAAAATACCAAATAATTTGTAGAAATCATTTTCATACCTTAAATAACTATTAAAACCAATTAAATTAAATTTTAGACAATTTAGGGTAAAATTACCAAAATACCCCTATATATATAAATATACTTAAATTACTTCAAAAATTCACCAAAAATCATACAATTATCCAAAATTAAATTTCTCAACATATTTATCAATAATATCAATAATTAGACCCATTTATCTAATTAATTTCAAATAAAAACACATTTAACCTAATTTTCTCAAATTCACATAAACTCAAATAATTCAAAATAAATACTTAGAAATTCATAAAAATTCCAAATAAATTCCTATAATTCATTTCAACACCTAATTAACCATAAAATCCAATTTTATAATTTAAATAATTAATTTCCAAAAATTAGAAAATAATATTAAAATATTCAAAAATACCCAAAAATCCAAAAAATCTCCAAAAATTCATACATGTAGATTAAGCTACTAGAATCAACATTTGTGAAGGGAGTTTCCATGAATCAATCAATTCGAAGCTCAAAAAAATCAAAAACCCTAATGTGACCGAAATAGAAAAATCAAAACCTAAGCAATTCTAGACCATTTCAGCTCAAACCAAAGCTAGAATCACACTCACCGGAGCTCAAGGAGAAGAAAGAGATCGGCGGTGTCGAAAACGGTGGCCGGAATCGGCGTGATCGACGGTGGATCGATTTTCGGCTTCTTCGGCCAAAATCGATCTCCAGAGCCCGGAAACGGCCTCCTCAGGCGGCATAATTGGTCGAGGAAGACAGTGGCACACTGGACGGCACACCCACGGTGAAGAAACGGCACGGCAGCGACCGGAAACGGAGAAGGGAAGAATCGGGGAAGAAAGGGATGATCGGGGGCAAAATGGTAATTTTCCAAACTTTTTGATTTTTGACAAATATATGTATATATATATACTTTATACTATATATTAAAATAATATTAAATTACACACATCAAATATACATCACACACATAAAATTTAATATTTTAATAATTTACACTAAATGAAATTAATTAAATAACAATAAAATAAATAATACTTAATAAAATATTAGGGTAATAATAAACCCTAATTAAATAATTATACACACATAGGCTTTATTTAATAATTTAAAAATACGTATGAGTTCATGCAAGTCCGTAAATACATTTAAAATAATTAATAATACATTGTTTATGTGAAAATTTCCCCGAAAATGCAAGTCCCGGGAAAATTTTACGTAAAGCACTGAAAATAATACACAATAATTAAAATAGGTTTTAAATACATATTAACTCGTAAAAATATCATGTAAAATACAGAAATTATTAACACTGCATATCCCGGTACAGTGTAAAAATATTTTAAAAACACGGGATATTACAGTCTCCCCCCCTTACAAGAATTCGTCCCCGAATTCCAGGAAACAAGATCAAGAAGGAAAGAGATACGGGTAAGAAGCTCGCATCTCAGCTTCAGTCTCCCACGTATGCTCTTCAACTCTATCGCTGCGCCACAGAACCTTGACCATCGGAATCTGCTTCGATCGCAACTGTCGAACTTGATAATCAACGATCGCCACAGGTTCTTCCACAAACGCCAAATCTTCACTCACTTCTATACTGTCGGGTTGCAACAAGTGTGAAGGATCTGAGATATACTTCCTCAACATCGAGATATGAAATACTGGATGCACTTGTGACATACTCGAAGGCAAATCCAACCGATATGCAACAGTGCCAACTCTCCAGAATCTCAAACGGTCCAATGTATCTCGGTGCTAACTTACCCTTCCTGCCAAATCTCATCACACCCTTCATCGGAGATACTTTCAGAAAAACAAAATCTCCAACCTGAAACTCCACATCTCTGCGTCTAGGATCTGCATAACTCTTCTGTCTGCTTACTGCGGTCTCTAATCTGCGCTTAATCACAGCGACTTTCTCTGCAGCATCCTGAACCATCTCAGGTCCAGTCAAAGCTCTCTCACCAATCTCATCCTAACTCAACGGGGATCTACACTTCCTTCCATATAACGCCTCATATGGTGCCATGCCAATACTGCTATGATATCTGTTATTATATGCAAACTCAACAAGCGACAAATGATCATCCCAGCTACCTCCCAAATCCAAGACACACATCCTCAACATATCTTCCAGTGTCTGGATCGTCCTCTCAGACTGACCATCTGTCTGAGGATGAAAAGCAGTACTGAAATCCAACCTAGTGCCCATCGCTTCCTACAACTTCTGCCAAAAACGAGAAGTAAACATCGAACCTCTATCTGACACAATGGACACAGGTACTCCATGAAGGCACACAATATGCTTCACGTACAACTTCGCCAATCTAGCAACTGAATAGGTGGCTTTCATAGGCAAGAAATGTGCAGACTTCGTCAATCTGTCTACAATCACCCAGATGGAATCGTATCCATCCTTCGAACGAGGTAAACCGACCACAAAATCCATAGCTATCCTTTCCCACTTCCACTTGGGAATAAGAAGAGGCTGAAGCTTCCAGAAGGCTTCTGATGTTCGGCTTCCACTTGCTGACACGTCAAACACTTAGCAACATAATCAGTAACATCTTTCTTCAATCCATTCCACCAGTATAAATCTCTGATACTGTGGTACATCTTAGTGACACCTGGATGAACGCTGTAAGCTGTAGAATGTGCTTCCTCTAAAATCTCCTCTCTCAAATCATCCACATCAGGAACACACAGTCTACCACTGATCCACAACACACCATCATCATCAAGTGTGAAATCAGTGAACTTCCCTACTCTGACATTCTCTGCAAGCTCTTCCAGAATAGGATCTCGGCTCTGACGTGCTTTAATCCTATCCCTCAGTACAGATCGTACTTTAAACTGAGCTAACAGTCCACCTGATCTACTAATCTTCATCATCAGACCTTGATCCACCAATAAATGCAACTCTTGGATCAATGGTCTCCTCTCAACACCAATGTGAGCAAGACTACCTGAGGACTTCCTACTCAAGGCATCTGCTACCACATTAGCTTTACCCGGATGGTAAAGAATCTCACAGTCATAATCCTTCAACAATTCCAACCATCTTCTCTGCCTCAGATTCAAATCTCTCTGCTGGAAAATGTACTTAAGGCTCTTGTGATCAGTAAATATCTCACAAGTCACCCCGTACAAATAATGTCTCAAAATCTTCAAAGTAAAGATCACTGCAGCCATCTCAAGATCATGTGTAGGATAGTTCTGCTCATGCTTCTTCAACTGCCTCGAAGCATAGGCTATCACCCTTCCATTCTGCATCAACACACAACCAAGACCAATTCTAGAGGCATCACAGTAAACTGTGAACTTATCCACACTATTAGGCAAAGCTAACACTGGTGCTGTGGTCAACTTCTCCTTCAACAACTGAAAACTGTTCTCACAAGCTTCTGACCATTTGAATCTAACATTCTTCTGAGTCAAGCGAGTCATAAGGGCTGCTATCCTGGAAAAATCTTGCACAAACCGCCTATAATACCGGCTAAACCCAGAAAACTCCGAATCTCCGTAACAGAAGTAGGTCTAGGCCATTCAGACACTACCTCAACCTTCTGTGGATTAACCTGAATACCTTCTTTAGACACTACGTGTCCAAGAAAAGAAACACTCTCCATCCAGAAATCACACTTCGAGAATTTAGCATAAAGCTGATGATCTCTCAATGTCTGTAGTACAATCCTCAAATGATATACATGCTCTTCCATACTCCTCGAATATACTAGTATATCATCAATGAAGACTACTACAAACTGATCCACATACGGTCTGAATACTCTGTTCATCAGATCCATAAAAGCTGCAGGTGCATTAGTCAAACCAAAAGACATCACCAGAAACTCATAATGGCCATATCTAGTGCGGAACGCTGTCTTAGGAATATCAGCTTCACTAATCCGCAGCTGATGATAACCCGACCTCAAGTCAACCTTGGAAAAGAATTGTGCACCCTGAAGCTGATCAAACAAATCATTTATCCTCGAGAGAGGATACTTGTTCTTCACTGTCACCTTATTCAGCTCTCTATAGTCAATGCACAGTCTCAGGGTACCATCCTTCTTCTTCACAAACAAGACTGGTGCACCCCAAGGAGAAACACTAGGTCTAATGAAACCTTTATCCAATAACTCTTGCAACTGCTCCTTCAACTCTCTCAACTCTGCAGGAGCCATACGATAGGGTGGCATAGATATAGGAGTAATACCTGGAACCACATCTATACAGAATTCAATCTCTCTATGAGGTGGTAAACCTGGCAAGTCCTCGGGAAAAACATCAGGAAACTCACAAGCAACAGAAACATCTGTGAGTGACAACTTCTCCACTGATGTATCCCTGACCAATGCCAAAAACCCCTGACAACCTTTCTTCAACAACTTCCTAGCCGTAATAACAGAAATAAGATTCTGAGGTGCTGAACTCCTATCACCAACAAACTTAAAATCTTCTTCACCAGGAATTCTAAAAGTCACCTCCTTATTCCTGCAATCTACCACGACAAAGTACTGAGACAACCAATCCATTCCCAAAATAACATCAAACTCCATCACATCCAACAAAATCAAATCAGCGGGTAATTCTCTATCTCCCACGAGAACTGGACAACCAGAAAGAACAATATCGGTGTCCAAAGAATCGCTCAGAGGAGTGGCAACAGACAAAGGAAAAGCCATCCTCGAAGCTTGCCAACAAGATTTAGAAGCAAAAACAAGAGAAACAAACGAATGCGTGGCACCCGGATCAAAAAAAACCCAAGCATCCAGGTAACAAACAGAAACAATACCTGCCATGACTGCATTAGATGCCTGAGCATCCTGCTGAGTCAGATGGAAGACTCTGGCCTGACCTCGACCTCCCTGCTGACTGGTAGAAGCCTGGCCAACACCTCTGGCACCTCCTCTAGTACCTCTACCATGACTCTGTTATGAAATAAACTGAGTGGAACTCTGATGCTGGGCTGGTGGCAACTGAAATGGCACAGGTGCAGCACTAGCAATCGACTGCTGTGGGAATCGCGGAATCTGCTGCTGCTGATACCCAGAATAAGGACACGATCTGGCAAAATGTCCTGTCTGCCCGTATCTGAAACATGTCAGTGGTGTCAGATAACACGGTCCCTGATGGACTTTACCACAAGTCTGGCAAACACTAGCCGCTGATCCAGAACTACGACCACTGCTGCTGCTCGAAGCACCTGACCCAAATCTGAACGATCTACGCTGACCTCCACGGCCATGTCTACTGCTCCGATGCACTCGTTGCTGCTGTCTCTGACTCTGCTGAGTCGGACCTCGCTGCTGACTACTTGAACCAACATGAAAACTCGAATATGGAGTAGCCTGCAATCCACTCGACTGAACTCCTAACTGGTAGTAATCAGGCATCGCTCCCTGCCTAACTAGTCTCAGCTCAATCTCCTTAGCCAACTCGATCACAGACTCCAGAGTAAGACCTGCTGTAGGCATACCAGCAGAAGCAGAACCCAAACCAGTAACGTAGGTAGTAACAACGAAATACTGATCTCGCATCAGATCCTCGGCATATCTACCCAGACGAAGAAACTCTCGGGTATACTCCTCTACAGATCGATCTCCATGAGAAATACTGGTCAAACGGAGACGATAACTCAAACGAAGAGGCTCTGGATAAAATCTCCTCATGAATCGCTCTCGAAACTGAGCCCAGGTCATCGTCATCATGAAGGGCTGGATCATCTGAATGAACCAATCTAGAGTTGGTCCCTCAACAGACAACTCAACAATCATGATCCGCTGGTACTCGGTATGAGCAGTCCGAGTCCTAGTCTCAATCGCATGCAGAAAGTCTAAAGGATCAGAAGTACCATCAAAAGCAATCTTGCCAACTCGGGCATAGAACAAAGCTGCCTCAGGGTCAGACATACCCTGTTGATAGGCAGGCTGAACAGGCTGAACAACAGGAGGAACAGGAACATCAAACTCAGGCTCAACAGGCTCCTCATCCTGTAACTCTCTCTGCCTACGATGACCTGCCGCTCCTCGAGGTCTACCTCTGCCACGACCTCTACGCCTAACTGGCTGCTCAGGAGGTAAAGCCTCATCCTGAAAAGACTCATCATCCTCGGCCTCAACGACCGGTGGAGCGACACGCGCTCGCCTCCTCATACTGAAAAGACAAACGGAAAGATTCAGACAAAACAGAAAACGGAGGAATAACGCTGAAAACTAAAGCAAGGAATACTTATCAAGACATACTCAAACCTAATACACTGCAGTAGTTCAACAGAAAACACAACTCAAAAACTAGGGCCACAACTCACATAACTAAGCCCTGACACAGAACTCCGCTCTGATACCAACTTTGTCACGACCCAAAACAGGGGCCATGACCGGCGCTAGGGAACGGGAATTCTTTCGAATCCGGAACCCGTAGCAAGCCTAAAAATAAAATAAATCATGCAATAATAACAATAATCATATAATATGCAGCGGAAATAAAAATCATAATATCATGATATTATCCATATCAACTGGATTGAAATCAAATTCATCTCATAGATATATAATCTTTAATACAAATCCAGTTTCAACATAATACATTTCTTTAAATAAAATACATGAAATCCAATACTTTAATTCACAACTACTGCAGTGTCTAGATAAAATAAATAAGACTCAAGTAGACAGTTTACATAAAGAAGCCGAGGCGGAAGAAATCCGGCGTATCGACCTGCTACTGAGGTCTGAAGATGTTGACTCTCCTGAAAAATAGTCAACGGAGGGGAGTCAGACCTCACTGAGTGAATTACTATAATATATATACATACACACTAAGTGATAATGCATACAATCAACAATATATATATAATATGTATATATATAGGCAATTGCACACAGATGCAATAAAATCATTTTATATATTTTATCCGAAAATCATCTTTTATGAAGGATCACATAGAACCCTAGAATATCGCAACCTCAGAATAATAGTGTTAAACAACACTCTGGCCATACAGGCTCACTTATTCCAAATATATCCACTTAATCCATTTGGACAGTAGACTAGCCCCGAGACACTAAGTCAACCGAGTTCCAGCAGTCTGACTGCCAGTGTGATTGGCCCCGAGACACTTGGTCAACCGAGCTCCAGCAATCACACCCACAACCATATCTCACACATATCAATAATCATAATCAAATCAATATCCACAAATAATTTAATAATATAGCCTAAAGCTATAGGTGTACCGGTATGTACTCGGTCCTAGTGCTGCCCACTAGGTAGCACGTTCTATTGATATCCTTCATTAATAATATAAAACATTCATTCACAAATAAATGATGCATGAATTTAAATAAAACAACAATATAAACCATATATATACCGGAAATATACCAAACGTAAACCAGGTATATTTCGAGTATATATACGTCAAATGAACTCAATCAAATCATAAATTAAACTAAAAATATATTTAAAAACATTTTAAATATATTTTATTAATAAAACATGTATATAATTTAATATATACCAAAAATAAACCAAAAATATACTTAAATACAAATCACATTATTTATGCATTTTAATCAAAGTAAAACATATATTTCTAAATCATGCATCCTAAGCATGTATACATAGTACAGTAACTCACCTAGTGCGCTCCACGAGACAGGTCCGACGGGCCTGGTCCACTAGCCCTCGGTCTCGGCGCAACTAAACAAGAAATAAATAATCGACATCAGAATAAACCTAACAGAAATCCTAGAATTCAATCTAGAGTATTTAAATACGGAAACAGAATTAGGGTTCGACTGGATATCACGTTTTACGAGAATTCTACCGAAAATCCGACAGAACCTCCCCTGTAAAACGGACATCTCTCTACTCAAAAGAGTAGAGCCGACCCTGCAAAGAAACACACTTCGAGAAATAGGCTCAACACAAAACCACAACCCCTCGGTCGGACTCCAAACTACAGTCTACCGACCGGGGTCCACAAACACAGAAAAATTCCAGATATACCAAAAATATCCTTAAATCACAGAAATACATTTCATAGGTGGAAATTATATAATTAACCTTAAAACACTGTAAAAATCGATAAAAACTCATTTTATTTGAAAAACCGTATATTATATATATAATTGAAAATAATTCACGAAAAATAGTTTTAATTAGTTAAAAATACAAAATAATTTGTAGAAATCATTTTTATACCTTAAATAACTATTAAAACCAATTAAATTACATTTTTAGACAATTTAGGGTAAAATTACCAAAATACCCATATATATATAAATATACTTAAATTACTTCAAAAATTCACCAAAAATCATACAATTATCCAAAATTAATTTTCTCAACATATTTATCAATAATATAAATAATTAAACCCATTTATCTAATTAATTTCAAATAAAAACACATTTAACCTAATTTTCTCAAATTCACATAAACTCAAATAATTCAAAATAAATACTTAGAAATTCATAAAAATTCCAAATAAATTCCTATAATTCATTTCAACACCTAATTTAACCATAAACTCCAATTTCATAATTTAAATAATTAATTTCCAAAAATTAGAAAATAATATTAAAATATTCAAAAATACCCAAAAATCCAAAAATTCTATAAAAATTCATACATGTAGATTAAGCTACTAGAATCAACATTTGTGAAGGGAGTTTCCATGAATCAATCAATTCAAAGCTCAAAGAAATCAAAAACCCTAATGTGACCGAAATAGAAAAATCAAAACCTAAGCAATTCTAGACCATTTCAGCTCAAACCAAAGCTAGAATCACACTCACCGGAGCTCAAGGAGAAGAAAGCGACCGGCGGTGTCGAAAATGGTGGCCGGAATCGGCGTGATCGACGGTGGATCGATTTTCGGCTTCTCCGGCCAAAATCGATCTCCAGACGCCGGAAACGGCCTCCTCAGGCGCCGGAATTGGTCGAGGAAGACGGTGGCACACCGGACGGCACACCCACGATGAAGAAACGGCACGGCAGCGACCGGAAACGGAGAAGGGAAGAATCGGGGAAGAAAGGGATGATCGGGGGCAAAATGGTAATTTTCCAAACTTTTTGATTTTTGACAAATATATGTATATATATATACTTTATACTATATATTAAAATAATATTAAATTACACACATCAAATATACACCACACACATAAAATTTAATATTTTAATAATTTATACTAAATGAAATTAATTAAATAACAATAAAATAAATAAATACTTAATAAAATATTAGGGTAATAATAAACCCTAATTAAATATTTATACACACACAGGCTTTATTTAATAATTTAAAAATATGTATGAGTTCATGCAAGTCCGTAAATACATTTAAAATAATTAATAATACATTGTTTACGTGAAAATTTCCCCGAAAATGCAAGTCCCGGGAAAATTTTACGTAAAGCACTGAAAATAATACACAATAATTAAATAGGTTTTAAATACATATTAACTCGTAAAAATATCATGTAAAATACAGAAATTATTAACACTGCATATCCCGGTACAGTGTAAAAATATTTTAAAAACACGGGATATTACATATATGCTGAAAATATTATTGATGAATTGACTGTCTTTGGGATAGAGCTTGTTTACACTAATGCCTTTGGGGCATGTAATCGAGTGGTTTGCCCTTTGGGGGTAGCTCTACACATGTGTATGATATAAATATTTAGGGGGAGTAACATATTGGATGGGTAATCATCTAAATGTATTTGATCACTTAAGGAGAGTAACATATTAGATGGGTTACCACTTAAGTGTGTTCAATACTCTTAGAGGACTAACATATTGGATGGGTTAGCACTAAAGAGCTTAAAATGTTGATTATGACTTGAGTGTGTACTAAATCTCTTGATTTTGATGATAAATATTTATATAAATTCATGATGTTCTTGAGAAGTACGTGATTTGATATTTACGATTTGATTGAGTTTTATGTTGAAATGAGAATGTGATGATTTTCTTTGAATTTGGTATATATATATATTGTTTATAAGTACTCACCCTATTCATTGAGTATTTGTACTCACCTTCAATAGTATAATTTTTTTTTTAGAATATCTACTTCGAGAGTGAGTTTTAGTTTGGTTGATCATCATTTTGGTTAGAGTCAAGCTCGAACCAACATTTTATTGTTGGGTGTTATTATTAGTTTCTAGAATAGTTTAGTTGCTATAATTGGGTGAATATGGGCATATCCATATGTGTATATATTTTGGTTCTAAATAGATAAGTATGTTTGGTTAATGCATGTATACTTAATACATAAAGCTTTTTAATTGAATGTTAAAAGTTGATTACTAGTGAGCATATTTCTTCCTGGAAATATTGAGAATTTTAATTTGTCTACTTCTATATTGAACGGGGTATTACATCAGCTCTACTGCATATAAAACTAATATGAAGTAAATATTGCGATAATCTATTAAACCAAGCACGAGGTGCTTGTTTGAGTTTGAAGAGATATTTATTTAGTTTGTAGACAAACTCAAGATTATCAGGATTTTGAAAACTAGGAGGCTGCTCTATATAAACTATTTCTTTCAAATGCTAATGGAGGAAGTCATTCTTGATGTCCAATTGTCTCATCTTCCAATTCGATGTGGTAGCAATGGCTATGACAATTCTAATTATGGCCTTGACTACAGAGCTATAGGTTTCTTTATAGTTTAGGCCTTCAACTTCAGTATATCTTTGGGCTATGAGGAGTGCCTTAGATCATTCTATAGTACCATCTTCTTTTAACTTAATTTGGAATATCCATTTAGAGTCAATGATGTTGGTATTTAGAGGTTGTGGGAAAAGATGCCAAGTTTGATTTTCATGAAGAGCATGTATTTCATTATCCACTACAGCTTTCTAATGTAGAATTTTTAGTATAACTTTGTAAGTTTTTGGCACATTGATGTCACTACAAGTGATAAGAGCAAGATTGCCATGTTTAAATCAAATTTCTTAAGTTTCTTTAGCAAGCTGAGGATTTAGTTTTGGATTTTGCCTTAGTTAAAGATGAGTAAGCATAGAAAGGCCCTTCGAAGGCTGTTGTCCTTAACCTATATGAGATAAATCCATAGCTAAATTATTAAATAAATGAGGTAAATCCTTAAATAACTCCTGAGAAGTAGATGTGCTATGGTTAGAATTTTTTTTATATGCTAGTTCGCTGGTGATCTCAAGAATCACACAATTAGGAGAGATATTATCAAGATCTTCTTTTGCATTGGGGTTGGCATGAGTGTGGTCATCATTTGTTTGCTTAATAACATCAAGAGGGAGTAGTTCTTTATGAATAGAGAAGTCTTTGACATTGGTTTCCTAAATGGGAACATAATTATTGTGAGTTCCTTCTCCAAACTTATCGTTAAGGGTCAGTGAGTTAATCATGTTAGGTTGCCCTTTCTTAATTGGTGGATCAATCATGTTGGAATTCCTTTTCTTTATAGGATAATGAGGCTGATGAATATCCTTATGAGTAGAAGTATTTGTCCCATTAGGAACGCGTTTCCCTTTTTTAAAAGGAGTTTAGCATTGTTAAGGCAATACAACATTGGTAGGAAACAAAGTGACGTCCAAGTCCATTTGAGGTGTGCTTGTTTGTGATGAGGCATAAGGGAGCACACTTTCATCAAATATAACATGCTTGTAAATATAAACTCTATTAGTTAAAGGACATAAACAACAATATCCCTTATGGATAGGACTATAACCGATAAAAAAGCAAGGATACGTCTTCTTGTTAAATTTGTTTCTTCCTTGATCATGAAGATAAGGGAAGCACCTACACCCAAAAATCCTTAGACAGCTATAAGTAGGTTCATAATTAAATAATTTATAATTCGGTGTTTTTTCATATTAAAAGAATAAGAAGGGAGATGATTAATCAAGAATGTAGCAATGAGAAATGGATCAACCCAATATTTGACAGGCATGTGTACTTGAAAAAGGAACGTCAGACCAGTTTCCACAATATAACGGTGTTTCCTTTTGACAACACCATTTGTTGTAGGGTATGCGGACAAAAAAATTAATGATGTATGCCATAATTGATTAAGTGTTTTTCAAAAGCAAAAGAAGTAAATTCACCTCCACTATCACTTTGGAGGATTTTAATTTTTCTTTCAAATAAATTTTCAACTTGTTTTTGAAATTTTATAAAATGGTCAAAGAAATCCGATTTATTTAAAGGAAAATCCATGTATAACTAGTGCAGTCATTCACAATAACAACATAATATTTAAATTGTTGACAAGAAAGAATTGGAGTAGGACCCCATAAGTCACAATGCAATTTTTCAAAAGGAAAAATCAAAATGTTGTTTGATATAGCAAAAGGAAGTTTGCAACTTCTCCCCATTTGGCAACTTGTACAAATGGTTTGAGGTTTTTTCCTAATTAGAAATGTTTATTAAATTCCTAGAATTTAAAATGCGCAATAACTTTGAATGCTGATGTCTCATGCGTTGATGCGAGACTCCTTTTAACACAGTAAAAGCTTCATGATTTTTATCAAAAGCATATAATCCTTCAATTCTATGTCCTTTAGCTAGAAACTTTCACTGAAATGACATAACATAAAAATTGTTAGCATCAAAAGTAACTGTACATGCATTATCCTTAGCCAATTTTCCCACAGAGATAAGATTCTTTCTAATATCTGGGACTACTAACACATTTGTCAATTTAACATTCCATTATCACTTTTAATATTGCCATTTCTAGTATGAGTTATGTTTAAACTCTCTCCATTTCCAACAAAAATAGTGTCCCTACCTTTATATTGAGAAATTGTTGAGAGATTAATTAGGTCATTAATTACATGTGGTGTAGCACCTGAGTCAGCATAGAGATTTGGATCATCATCTTGATTGATTGTCATTGCAGCCAAAGCCTTTTGTAATTGATCTGCGGGTTGGATTGAGTGATTAAATTGACTCCAACACTCAATGGCAGAGTGGTTATTTTTACCACAAATTTGGCACGTTATAGGAGCCTTGTCATGTTTGCCGTTGGTGCTTGTAGAACTGTGGCCTTCAATGTTATGGGAATGGTAATTGGTGCAACCATAGGAGCTATGTCCTGTGACAGGATTAAAACCTCTTCCTCTAGAGTTAAATCTACCATCGCTTCTGCCGCGTCCTCTCCCTCTTTGGCTCATATAAGCTTGTCATGTCTAGGAGGGTTGTCAATTTCCATCGTGTTACTGAAATTCATCTGCTCATAAGCTTGCAATGCCATGACAAATTGTTGGAAAGTGGGATAGGGAGGCTTAGTGAGCATGGCGGTTCGAAAGTCTTGGTATTTTGTTCCAAGACCTCTAGCCAATTGGAAGACTTTCTTAGTTTCATCAATTGGCTTTTTAATGGCAGCCAAGCTATCACACAAGCCTTTGAATGTTATATATTCATCAAGAGAAAGAGTGTCTTTCTTCAAAGACATGAAAGTTTCATTCAATATCATTTCTTTCTCCATTGTGGTAGGAAAAATTTGTTCTTTGATGGACTTCCATATCATGTGGGCAGAACCAACATTTTTAAGAGTGACAAGCACTTCAGTTTCGATATTTCGAAGAAGAAAGGCTGTAAGTAGATCATCATTTCTCTTCCATGTGAGATAAGTCAAATTTGTTTCCGTCTTGTCATCTTTAGTTACCTCGCTTGGAGGTTGACTGCCTTCGATGAGATGATGTGCCATGTTGATACTTTGGATCAATGGCTCCATTTGTGATCGCTAAAGCAAGAAATTGGTATTGTCTAGTTTCAAAGAGATAAGACTCGAGCATTGATGTAGAGTTTGCAAGGATAATTTAGTTTCAATTTCAGTGTTATTTTCATAAGAGATTTGCAGCGTTCGGTGGCCATAAGAATTGAGGCGTTGGAGCTGTTTCCAAGCTCTAATACCATAAAGAGTTTTATACGAAGAAGCTCATTCCATTGATGCATGTACTAGGAGTAGAAGAGATTATTTATAGGCAGAACTAAACAAGGTAAAATGACAAAATATGCTAAATATATCCTAGAGATATTGTAGCATTCTTTACAATACTATTAGAATATCATGACTTGTACTTGTATTAGAAAAGGAAGGAGCCGTTGCATTTGAAAAAGAGAAAGTCGTTGCAGTATTCAAGGAAGGAGAGGCTGATTGAGTTGATTTTGAATATCTTGAGTCAAGATTGGAAGAAGCTGTTGTTGGGGCCGTTTTGGAAAGTGCCAATGATATTGGTTGTAGACGCTCCTCAAAATGAAGATAAAAAAAACTTAAAAAGCGTCAAATTTATTATATATGAATTTAAAAGTAATTTTTAAAAATTAAAAGTAATTTTTAAAAATACAATTGGATCTTTTAAATATAATTAGATAGAATTGACATAATTTATAAAGTTAAAAAAGTAAATTGAAATGATTTTTAAAGTGTAAGATTCAAGGAATGGAGAGAAAATCCAGTTGAACGGTAAATTAGTTTTATGACTAATGTGGGAAAATATTAATTGAAATACTGAAGACAATTTCAAGGAACTTGGAAATGGTGAAGAAGCACTGAAAAAATGTAGTATATACTCAAGGCTTCTCTTTCGCAAGGTGACTGCTATGAGCAAACATAACATAGACATTTATCAAACAAAATAAGAAGAAGAAGAAGAAAAAGAAGAAGAAATATAGAGATTCATCAAAACAAAAATTATAATAAGACAACATAGAGATTCGTAAAAAATAATAATAATAATAATAATAAACCTAGAGATTCGTCCTAGAGATTCATCAGAACAAAAATAATAATAATGATGGAGGAGACATTGGAGACTGCTTAGGCTTGGCAATGGAGATGGGAAAATTAGTTTCGAAGAGTATGAACAACACGTCAAGAGAAAGGGTTTTATGATGATTTCAGATGGAGGTGGGACATTGGATTTTGACGAATTCATCACTCCAGGGAAAGAGCCTACTTCTGTAATGAGTGTATACACGTTACGTAAAGTGTTTTTAGCTGGAGTTCACTTCACTTGCATTAAATGCTTCAATGGTTCTGGTAATACTAATGATGTTTGTTTTTCTTAAGCATGTTGAGTTTTTGGATATATATCTTCTGCTTTTGATG
Organism: Mallotus nudiflorus; assembly: GCA_947683625.1. Lineage (NCBI taxonomy): Eukaryota > Viridiplantae > Streptophyta > Magnoliopsida > Malpighiales > Euphorbiaceae > Mallotus > Mallotus nudiflorus. The sequence goes on along the minus strand of CANTUR010000081.1, from coordinate 1,663,430 downwards.
CTCAACTTATAAAAAGTAAAGCTTTGTTTAATTTTTAAAAGTTATACACCAATAACTTTGTTTGCTTTGAATAAAATATGTTCAAGTATATTGTACATATTTAAATTGGTTTTTTTACTTTTATATTTTTGCCACGTGAAAGTACAAATGCAGAATATGTAAGTTCTAATGTTACACATTCTCAAAACTATCATTCATGAATGCTCGAGAGAGTTAATACTCAAAAAAGTTTTATTACATCCTTTAATTTTCTATAACCTTCATGCTTTTTGGTTCATAGTAACTCTCCATCTAATTAAACTAATTTTCGACTCTATAAGTACTAATATTTCCTTTGTTATATAACTATCATCAATATGAAGAGTCCCTATACTTCCATTTGAAGTTCTTTCTTTCTTTCCGTTTTCACTTTTAAATATTGATCTATTTCGTTGGCTTTGTGATTTAACAAAAAACCTACATGTTTGGCATTACAAAGAGAATTTGATAGTTTTTTTCACCTTGTATTTTCATTGTTAACAAATTTAACGTCAACCAACTACACAAATTTATTATTGCAGCAATTAATTTATTCTTACTGAAGAATAAAATTCAGAGGAAAAAAGAGAAAATTAAAGGAAAATATTTTTTCATTGATCTTCAAAGAAGGGTTACATCCCTTATATATACATACAGTCCTAATGACAACTTAATTAGGAGTAGAATAACATCCTAAATAGAATAGAACTTTATTCCTAATTGTATACAAATATTTACTTCCTAATATACAATAAAAAAATTTACTTCCTCCACACCCCCCCTCAAGTTGGTGAATGTATGTCAATCATTCCTAACTTGCCAAGTGAGTTGTAGAATATTTTCCCGAATATAGCCTTTGTAAGGACGTCAGCTAGTTGAGTATGAGATGAAACATATTGAAGATCAATCGTCCCTTGGTTCAGATGATCTTTTATGAAATGTCTGTCAACCTCTACATGTTTAGTTTGATCATGTTGAACCAGATTGTTTGTAATTTCTATGGCTGCCTTGTTATCACAATGTAACAACATAGGCTTTGGATGTTTTAATCCCAGATCCTGAACAATTTTCCTTACCCAGAGCAACTCACATACTCCATGAGCCATTCCTCTAAACTCAGCTTCAGCACTTGATCTTGCTACAACTTTATCCTTTTTACTTCTCCACATGACTAAATTATTTCCAACAAATATAAAGTATCCGGGTGTTGATTTTCGATCAGTTCGATCTCCAGCCCAATCAGCATCAGTATAGCCAGTAATTTCATAATCCTTATTCCTCCCAAAGAATAATCCTTTACCCGGAGAAGACTTTAGATATCTTAATATTCGGTACATTACATTCATATGTTCTTTACTCAGAGAATGCATGAACTGACTCACAACAATTATTGCATAAGCAATGTCTGGTCGAGTATGAGATAGGTAAATCAACCTTCCCACCAACCTTTGATACTGATCTCTATCAGTTGGAACTTGACCTTCTCGGACTGAAAGTCCATGGTTAACTTCAATGGTAGTCTCGGCTAGCTTACAATCTAGCATCCCAGTCTCTGTCAGTAGGTCCATTACGTACTTTTACTAGCAAAGAGAAATTCCTTGAGCTGATCTTATAACTTCAATCCCTAAAAAATACTTCAAGTTTCCTAAATCCTTAAGTTCAAACTCGGAAGCTAACTGTCTTTGCAAGATTGTTGTCTCACTTGGATCATTTCTAGTGACCACCATATCATTAACATATACAATCAGTGCAGTGACTTTACCTAACTTCTATTTGATGAACAGTGTGTGATCAGCATGACTTTGCTTATATCTAAACTTCCTCATGAAGGCTAAAAGTTATCCAAACCATGCTTGAGGTGATTGTTTGAGTCCATACAATGCTCTTTTTAGTTTGCATATTCAGTCAGTACACTTAGTTTCAGGTGGTGGATCCATATATACTTCTTCATCTATGGTTCCATTCAAAAATGCATTCTTTATATTAAATTGTCGCAGCAACCAGTCCAGGTTGGCAGCTAAGGAAATAAGGACTTGGATGGTATTCACTTTTGCTATTGGGGCAAATGTATCTTCATAGTCAATTCTATACTTCTAAGCATACCCCTTTGCTACCAATCGAGCTTTATATCGATTTATGCTTTCATCTAGATTGAGTTTGACAATAAATATCCACATGAACCCTACCGTTTTCTTTCCTTCCAGAAGAGGAACAAGATCCCATGTATAGTTCTTCTGTAATGCCTTCATTTCATCATTCATAGCTTTTTTCCAATCCGGATCATCTAAGGCTTCCTGCACATTACTCGAAATAGATACAGTAGATAATTGATTTACAATAAGTGCATGTGATTTAGACAAATGGTTGGTTGATATGAAGTTGTTGATAGGGTATTTAGCTTTGGTATGAAGGTCTAAATCATATTATTTTTTCGAAACCCCTCTATTGATCTTAGAAGGATAACGAGGCTCAGTATTTGGGGAGACAAGTTTACTTTATTATGCACCGTATCCAGAGTTTCTTCAACTTTTGGTATGGGTTGGGAAGATGTACCATCTTGATTACTCGATTTTTCTTCAATGATCTATCCGGGTAAGATGCTCGTACTCGGAACATCAGATGTATGTCCGGGTGAGATGCACATACTTAGAAAATCAAATGTCTGTCTGGGTGAGATGCTCATACTCGGAACACCAGATGTCTATCCAGGTGAGATGCTCAAAACATTTTGGAGACTCGGATTCGTTAGAACACTCAAAATGCTATCTTCAAGCTCAAAGAGGTTCGGATGTTTCTCCCCTTAAAGAGAGCACTTGGAGTGGGAGAAGAAAGGACTATTTTCATGAAACCGAACATCCCGAGTAACATACATCTTCTTTGTATTCGGATCATAACACCGATATCCTTTTTGTAAATCCACATAGCCAACAAAGATACACCGAATAGCTCAAGGGTCTAATTTTTTGAGTGTCTGATGAACATATGTCAAGCATTTAAAAACTCAGGGTTCGAGATTATTAAGGGGTGGAGATATGACAAGTTCCTGAAGTTTCTGAAGAGGAGTTTTAAAATTGAGTACTCGTGATGGTGTCCAATTTATGAGGTACACAGTGGATCGAACAACCTCTCCTCAGTATTCTCGAGGAACATTCATATCAAATATTGATGCTTGGATAACTTCCAATAACTGTCGGTTCTTTCGTTTGACTATACCATTCTGTTGAGGAGTGCCGGCACAAGATGTTTGGTGGCGAATGTCTTTCTTATGGCAGAAATCATTGAGGATTAAGTTAACATACTCCCCACCATTGTCAGACTACAAGACTCAAATTTTACTCTAGTATTATGTCGCCACCATGTTGTACAGGTCCTGAAACTTGGAGCACACATCTCCTTTATTAGAAAGTAGTGATACCTAGGTCATCCAGGTACAATCATCAATAAATGTCATAAAATATCGAGCACCAGATAGAGTAGGAATCTGAGCAGGCCCCCATACATTAGAATGAATGGTCATAAATGGAACTAAATTTTTATTATAACTCAGTACATATAAAATTCGGTGGCCTTTTGCCAATTCACAAACATCACACTTGAATTCTGAGTCTGTGATATTCAAAAATAAATTCGATTTTATTTGTTTGAGATAATGAAAAGAAAGATGCCCAAGACGATGATGCCACAAGATTACTTGATCTTTACTCGAGCAACTTCTACCAACCCTATTAACTTGACTTGTCTTCCATTTTGAATCATCATGCAACTTAAGATAGTATAATTTTCCACGTTTAACACTAAAGCCAAGAATCCAGTGCGTTGTAATGTCCTAAAATACACAATAATTAGGCCAAAATTTGATAGTGCCATTCAAGGTTTTTGTGATTTGGCCAACAGATAGTAGATTACAAGAAAGAGATGGAACAATAAGAAAAGTATCTAAATTAAGAGAGTCAAAGTTAGATACTGATACCTCATGAGTGACTGGTGCTATGCCTCTATTAGCAGTTAGAATATTTTGTTAGGTTAATGGACGGATAGATGTAAGATGGTGAGTGGAGTTTGTCATATGATCAGTAGCACCTGTATCAATAATCCATGTATTATTTCGAGTAAGATTTATCATACATGAAGTGGTATTAGGATCACCACTTGGTTTAGTAAAAGTAGCAATTGCAGCCTTACCGAACTTCTTACGAGGTTTTTTGTTGAAATCCCACCATTCTGGATATCCCATAATTTCATAGCACTATTCCTTGGAGTGTCCAACTTCACCACAATGAGTACAAGTGTATGTGGTGGGCTTACTCAGTATTTTTCCTTTGAACTAGGGTTGAGTCTAAGCTGCTATAAGTACAAAATGGTCCGGCAGTAGCTTTGGCTCTTCCATCGTATGTCGTTGGTTATGATCCATCCGGACATATACATAACTAGAATCGAGATCAAGAGGTGGATCCTTCCAGAGTATTTCACTCCGAGCATTATTAAATTTAGAATCAAGCCCGGCTAGGAAAATATGTGTTTAAAGCCGGGTAATATGTTTATGGAGTGATACTACTCCATTAACATCCTCCCCTTGTGCACACGTCCGAGCATCAATTTTCTAAAATATTCCAATTAATTCATTATAGTATGCAGGTAATGGCTTACCATTCCGACATGTTGTGAATGATTTTCGGTTCAATTTAAATAACTGAGTTTCATCAAACCCATCATAGAAGGTTTTTAAGACAACATCTCATATCTCCTTTGCTGTTGGAAGACAGATGAATCTCTGCATCAATGTCGAACTCATGGAGTCAAGCAGCCAACTTTTGACTTGATTATTATCAAGGAGCCAAGCCTCCAATGTTGTATCTCCTGTTGGTGGTTTTGGTGTAGTACCATTTAGAAAGCCAAATTTATTTCTAGCTCCAATTCACATCTCCATGATCTGTGACCATAGAGTATAGTTTGTATCATCTAGAATAATTCTTGTGGGAAAGGGAGAATTATCTTAAAGGGTTTGAATAAAATTGGGTGTTCCATGAGATACGATAGATGTGTTTTCGGTGGTCATGATTTTGAAGATTCAAAGAATTTAACGGAAGAAGAAAAAAATACGATTTCAAGAATTCAATAAAAAAAATTCGATTTCAATGGGTATGCTCTGATACCATGAAGAATAAAATTAAGAGGAAAAGAGACAAAATTCAAGGGAATATTTCTCTATTGATCTTCAAAAAAGGGTTACATCCCTTATATATACATACAGTCCTAATCACAACCTAATTAGGAATAGAATAACATCCTAAATAGAATAAAACTTTATTCCTAATTGTATATAAATATTTACTTCCTAATATACAATAAAAATATTTACGTTCTCAACACTTACAAGGAAAAAAAATGATGGTTATCGCTCTTCGTGGTAATTTGATAAGAAATTACACTCTGTAGAAGCAACACCCTATTAATTTTCGTTATCTCAATTATCATAGGTGATTTTTTCTCTATATTTTTTTATATTTCTTATTGCATTTATATTGATAGACAACTAAAATAAAATTTTATAAGTTTCATAGAACATACAAAGTTTTACAAAGTTGGAGAGAGTAAAATACTATCTTATAATTCATTGGTATTTTTTTAGAAATTCACTTTACAAAATTAACTAAATTGAGAAAATTTTATATTTCTAGAAATCAATTAAGGTTGAGAGTTGATGCTAATTAAAATTTGCCACTATATTTTTATTATATAGATTTGGAGATTTGGAATATTGGTTTTTAAAAATTTCTATTGGATTCATTTACTAACCTATTTAATTTGTAAGATTTTGTCAAATCGTGATTAATATTTTTTTGAAAACTCAACACACATCCAGAGTATAAAAACACCACACGCCACTTAATAAAGTCATGATAATTTTGTTA